>NJCR01000952.1:911-14407 GCA_002234235.1 Fusarium hostae
TAATACTTATTAATAGATAATATATTGCAGTCAGTAAATAGAGAATTAGCTATTTCTTCTATAAAATATAATTATAAGGGAAATTCTTATAAATCTAAATTAAGAATAAATTAAATTATTATCTACTCTTCTAGATTAAATAGTCTTTATAACTTTAGAATTTAATTAAGTTATAATTAGATGCCTTATTAATGGCAATATAGCTTTATTTACCTAACTTAATAGATCTTTATAGTATATTAAGTATTTAGTTTTAAGTTATTTTAAAGGGCCTAGAGTGCAAGAAGAACTTTAGCTTTATCTGAGGGTTATAANNGTTAAGGATTAATTAATTAGATAGTTAGATATAAGGTTAAGGGATTTTTATTATGTATGCTTATCTATTATGCATACTTATTAAACATATTAATTAAAGTAAGGCTATAAAAGTTAATTTAAAATTAATATTTAAAGTAAGTTATAAAAAGGAAATTAAGGCCAATTAAAAAGTAAGGCTTTTTAGCTAATATATATATTATAAGATTTAAGTTATAATTAAAGTAGCTAATAATAATATTAACTTAAAGATTTAATTTACCTTCTAGAGGGTAATAATATTTAAATTATATTAAATTTTAAAGACATTAAAATATATCTTTTAAAATTAACTTATAAATTTAAAAAAAAAAATTAAAAAAAATATATTAAACTTAAAGAAAAATATAAAAAATATTAATAAAGTCTTTCTTAAAAATAAAAATAAACTTATAAAGAAATTAAATTAAAAAATTAAATTAAAAAAAAATTAATTAATAATACTTATAAAGTATATTAACCCTTAAAAGTAATATAATTAATATACTTTAAGTTATTAAGACTTTTATTAATATAATTAAAATAAAAAAACTTTTTAACTTAAAATTAAATTATATATAAGTAATAATATCTTCTTTAAAGTAATTATAATACTTAAGGTATTTATATATATATATATATAATTAAGGTTAAAGGATTAAGAAGTTAAAGATTACCTAAGAAAAAAGGTAAAAAGAATATCTTATTAAGTAATAAACTAAAATTATAACTTAAAATTAAAATAAAAAATATATAAAAATAAAAATATTAAAAGGGATAAATTAATAAATATAAAAGTAAAAGTAGGTAAAGAAATATATAAAGAGATACAAATATATATATATAATAATTAAAAAAAAAAATTTTTAAAAAAAAAAGTCTTTATAATACCTAAAGGTAGCTTTTTTAATTATAAATTATTTATATATTAAAAGGTTTAATTAACCTTAAATAGCCTTAAGTTTTAAGATATTACTTATAATATAATATTAATAATTTTATAATATTATAAATTAAAAAATTATAAGATATTAATAAAGATTATTAAACCTTATTATATTAAAATAATAAAATTAACTAAGGATAATTATTAACCTTAATTTTATATAGAGTTAATATTAATCTTCTTTAGTTATTTTAAAATTAAATAAAATATATTATATAAATAATTATAACTAAAGATAGCTTACTTGAAG
The DNA here is from genome assembly GCA_002234235.1 of Fusarium hostae. NCBI lineage: Eukaryota > Fungi > Ascomycota > Sordariomycetes > Hypocreales > Nectriaceae > Fusarium > Fusarium hostae. The sequence continues at coordinate 2,441 of NJCR01000952.1, forward strand.
AAAGGGGATACTTATTATATTAATCTCTTAAGGGAATAATTTAGGCTTATTAAATAAGGGATATTTAATAATAATAATAAATTAGTTATAAATCCCCTACTTAAAGGAAATTCCCTTATAAGAGACTCTTCCCTCCTTTAAGCTTTAGTTAATATAATACTATTAAACCTACCTAGCTTCTCTATTTAGGAACCACTATAACAAGACCTTACTTAACTGCTATTCCTGCTGCCAGCCAAGAGGCTCTGTCACATCAGAACAGCAAATTAACAATAAAAACAACCTCTCTGGACAATTCGTTAGATGCACTTCTATGAGCACTAGACATTCCAGAGAGTTATAGGAGGAGCTCAGAATAAATATATATAATACAGACAAATCATTCCATGATATATTCTATGATTGGGTGTTAAAAAACCATGAACTTGATTTCGGTCTAGGGTAGACCCGTGGACGATTATCCTAAGACGGCGACCCCCACACAAGCTCCGCACGTTAAGTCCGATGCGATGTACACGGTCGGGAGTAACGTCAGAAGCCTTTCTATATCGTCATTACATGGCAGCCTCATCTCAAAGATTCACGTTCTCTCAAAGACAACACAACTAAACCACAAGATTATTCGCAGCATGGACGGTTCGAACGCGGCGGCGCCGATTCTGCAGCTTCCAGCTGAAATACTGCATCATATTTTGCAGTGGATAGCTCCGGCCGACCTTGTTATACTGCCCCGCGTGTGTAAGGCCTTTCATACAGTAACGAAAGTGAACCACAAATTATATCGAGATGTCTACATGAACACACTGGTATGCATTCCCTGACGGATTACATGAATTCTAACAAACAGTTCAGGATGAACCAAGTAACCCAAACCTGGACTACGAGCAAGAGATTCGAGACTTTGTTAAGCTTGAAAGTATATGCAACAACCCAGAGGTAAGACAAGATAAGAATTCTCATGTTCTATTTAATGAAAGATCTAATGTTTATGTAGAAATCTGAACTCGGATTTGTACATGACGCAGTCACTCGTCTTCTCAAAAATGCTTCACCTTCTCACGACGAAGCCATCAACCTCTCCAAGACCCATGCGCCATCGCGCAATGTCGCTCACCTTCAAAGTCTTTTCTCTCGAGACGACACTGCCGAGGCCTTCCTTCAAGGTTCATCTCTTTTCAACCGCTTGCGCCGTCAGCCAACGCGAGACAGTATCTCTGCGCCGACCTCATGTGACGACGGCTACAGGACTCTCCAGCAAAAGAGCGCCCACCTTCACTGTCTTTACTCAAGGCCTATCCTCAACGTCGGTCGTCTACGATCTATGAAAACGTATCCTTATGCTTGCTCCAAGGTCTACGACTTGCGCCAGTTCACACAGAACACAGGATGGGGACCATTCAAAGACGACGGCACTTTCAATGTTGATTGGGAAAAGGTAGAGGCTATTCTCATTGTTCTAGGTCACAACATTGGCGCAAGACGCCTGATTGCACGAATATTCGCCGAGGTCTGGGATAGCCCGTTCTCAGGATCGTTTCAAAACAGTTTTATGGCTCCTCCGCCTCATGACATCACTTCACTCGAGGCCCGCGACCCTTACGGAGTCACAGGGACATGGTACCGCGTTCGTTGGCCCTAGGATACTCCCGTATCCATTTGCTTCTCCATGAAAGTTAAGCTAACAGATAAGGTTCCAGATTGTGTGCTTTCTTGATTATAGCGACTTCTTCGCCTTCAATTTTGGCGACCCCGAACTCATTACCGCCGATGCGCCACGCCCACCACTTGATGTGGGTGAAGCAACTCGCATTATCATGATGAAAGTCAACGTTACATCTATAGAGGAACCAGGCCCAGAAGACGGCCAAGAGCTACCCGTAGTTCAATTTCGGGGTGTATCTCGTTCTCTGGACGATTCGTTTGACGATAACGCCAACTCAAATATCCGAGGTAAGTAGAGTGTCTCCCTTCCCAAGGCACAGTTGAAAAAGTGCAGCTGGAACTAACATGAGAACATTCAACGTCAAAGGCACTGCTCGCCTGACAAAAGAAGGCGAGGTGAGATGGACAACATTTTCAATATTCCATGGTGTCGAGCGCTGGCGCAGTGAGGGTATTCAGATCGGAGGTGTACGCTCCGCTCGAGGCGTTGTAGGAAACTGGTTCGATAGGTATAGCACCAAAAACTCGCCTTCCAGTAATTCACTAATGCCGAGTGCAGTGACTACGATGTTCACGGACCTGCCGGTCCCACAGCCTTCTGGAAGGGCGCGACCCTCGCACAAGTCGCAAACATGGAGGACGACCTTCTGCCAAACGACTTCTTCTTGCCATACGGCGCTCTGATCGACATAGACTCTGAGACTGATCCAGAGGGAGAAATGCCGTACACTGGCGAAGATGACGAGGACGAGGATGATGAAGACGAAGAGATGGAAGGTATTGCAGCAGGAGAGGAACTAACGGCTCTCCTTCACGATGCGAACTTACCTTTGGAAGAGAGTCTGGCAAATGGCCACGCCCTGAACTGACTGATTTTGATACGACGGCGTTCGCATTTGGAATGGACAACATCTCAGGAGTCCACGAGCCCATTCATCCATATCTTGGTTTTTAGACAAACACAGCAATTTTCTTCTCAGGCTATTCCGCTTGATAACCATCATATTGTGCAAAACGACACTGGGGTATTCTAAAATGCAAAAGCAAGAAGCCGCATACTCCATCTAAGTAACCCATGCCGTTCTGAGTCCATCATATCTCATACCAATTGCAAATCCTTTGTATCCATGCGCCAATATCCTTTTATATCCGTCGTATATGCTATTCATCTCATTCAAAGGGCGAAGGAATATCGTTCACTTGCCCTCATAGGCATAGCCCAACAACTCGTGCAACTTCCACACATTCTTACACCTGCTTGAAACAGGGAATTGAGCACCGTCACCTTAGTCAATTGTTCCGCCTTGATTAAGGATAATGCAGTTGCTTAAGAGAGCTGATCCTTCATGGAGCAATTCCCAACGTGTTGTCTAAAAGCTTGTTAGTTACTGCTCAGACTTGAAACTCAAAAGAACATACCTGAAACGTGTCTTTGAGGACCATGAGAAGGGCCGTATTCGCGTTGACCCCAGATCGACCTTGTAGTGCACCGGGACTGTCGATGTCACCGAATTTGATAAAATAGTTCCTCATATGCTGCAGCTTCTCGTGCCTTGTGGTAGGTAGCGGAATGTTGGGACAAGGTCCCTCAAGCGCGAATCCATAACTCCAAACAACCAGGGCAGCGAAGTACATCACCCATGGCCGGTTCAAGAGAACATCATCGCGGGCGTCGTAAGGCTCATCGAGGTGATATCCACCCGCATGTGCTGCAGATACTTGGTCTGGAGCAAGTACTGAGCAGAGGAATTTGATAGCGTAAAAGGCAGCATCTCTTGCCCTTGCTGAGTGAGCCCAATGGTCTTTGATTCGCCTTTGAGCACTATTAAACTCTTGAGGCCCAATCGTTCGACCAAGTAGACGCTTTGCTCGTGCAAACATTTGGCAATCCACAATATCGGCATGCATGGCCATGTGTGCCAAATGGTGCAAAACCGTGCGGCTTTCGAATACGACGTTGAATTCCTGCCTTTTCGTAGCATCATCTCGATATGGGTCAGCTGCCTCACTTCGTTCTAGATGCTTGTCAAAATCAGCCTTCCAGGTGTCGTAGGCTCGAGTTAGAGTAGCCCGCCACCGATCACGACCGCCTAGAGCCTGGATGATGCCACCGCCCAGGACGTTGACCTGAAGATCCCGCTGGTGCATGTGCCAGGAAACGCTCAATAGGCCTGTCATAAGGACCGTTCTGCCGAATGATGTCGTGTGGACATCTTGCCCGCTCAAGGTTCGCTTGAGACCCTCCAGGAATGAAGTTGGCTTAATGCCATTCGACATCAAGTTTGACTCAATCCTCCAGACTTCAGAACTACTTCCGGCTCGCCACATAGACTCATCACAAGGAAGAGGCAGTCGCATTTCATGGGCTACCATGACTGCCGAATGACCAAACATCGTAGCATGGATCGAATCAACAATGAAAGCCGCGAACGCTGCACGCCGGGTCGCCTCGTTTGTAACCCAATGCTCCCACCATTTATCAGCTGTTCCTGTCGAGCTGGACGTAGAGGACTGCCGAGACCCATTGGATGCGTCACGAGGGTTCGGCGGAGAGTCCAATGCAGATTTGCCGATCAGAGATCGCCCTCGTCGCATCAGGGTGATAGTGGTCGCATGGTGAATGTGGGCCCGTTCGTGGAGTTCTCTTGTCGCAAACATCTTCTCATATAATTCCAGGAGAATCAAAGCTTGGAAAATCCACAATTTCGCAGGCGGCCTGAAACTGACGTCCATGAAGATGTCCCAACGAAGATGCCAGGCAAGGAAGTTGGAGAGTTGGGCGCTTGCTCTTGTCACCTTGTGTCCATGTGTCCTGTCTAGACAAGCCCCTCCAATAGCCATCATCGCCAGAAGTAAGAGATTTGGCGTCTTATCTGGAGAGAAAGTAGGCTTGTGAAGAATAGGCATCTGATCGCTGAAATGATACCAATAAGAACCGATATAAGCCTGCATCATCCTCTTGCTCAACATATGCTCACCGTTGGATCGATCACCCTCAAGCAGGTCGGCCCATTGACGGTCAGGTGGTGCATGCTTGTTGTCATGGAAGCGCTCTTTGATAAAGTCGAATAGCTCCTGACTCTTTCCCTCGGATATCGTGGCTTCCGGAACCTGTTGATCAAGAAGGTTGTTGACAGCCATTACTTGCTGAGGAGCGCTTGGAAAGTATCCAAGCGAATTGCTATCTGTACCCAAAAGGTTCATATTGAATTGGTTTCCTTGCAATTCCGCATAACTAGTTTCAGGTTAGTGCGAGTTCCGATATATTTTAGTAATTACTGACTTTGTGTAATTCGGGCCCATCACTGGTGTCATGGCTTGACTGGGGGAGTTGAAAAGGTAAGCCATAAAGTCCTCCGGCATCCCAACGTAGGGTGACTTGTTCATATCACCTCCCTCTCCAAAGACAGGAACAGTTGCCGGCATAGCCATCTGATCCAGCATCATCATTTCGCTAGGCTGCGTAGTTCCTGGCTCTGAATATTCTGCTGAAGTAACTACCGTAGCATTTTGTCCGTTGGGGTACTGAGCCGGAGGTAGGGTCATAGGCATAACGTTTTGCTGACTGACAAAATTATTCTGCGACATATTCTGTTGATTTGGGAACCCTTGCTGATTCGCAATTGGAGACATCATGTTGAATGGTGTATTGCCGGCAGACATAGACGGCCTCTGTTGAATTGAAGGAGACTGTGGTTGGCTAAGTTGCGGCGTACGATTATCGTAACCCTGGGTCGGGGACATGTAACTATCCATTCCATTTGGCATAGCTCCGTTTGGGTACATGCCTGTTGGAGTATTGTTCAAGGGCGAATATGGGTTAGGTGTTGGAACTTGTGGTGTTTGGTAAGGCATATTCGTTTGCTGGTGCTTTGAGTAATCGATAGAATTATTCCGACTCAAGTTAGGAGGTTGAACTTGTTGGTTTGATTGACCCGGAGCTATTGATTGTGCCATGATAGAATCTCTCTGGTTGAGCTGCGAGCCCTTCGCAGCATGTCGGTCCATATGCCTTTTGAGAAGATCTCCTCTAACAAAAGTCCGTGTGCAGTTAGGAAACGTACAGTGGTAGGTCTGTTTAGAGTTGTGGTTTAGTTGATGCCGGTATCTGTTATATGTCAGCATGGACCTCTGAGTGTTGCACAAGTTCGAGACATACAGATGTTCCGCTCTTGAATAGCTCTTCCCACACCCTTCAGCACTACACTCAAACCTCTTATCCAGGCCCTTTCGGCTCCGTCTTCGTTTTCTGGCCGGGCCAGGACCGTCGGAGTTGGAAGATGCGCCATTTGGACCATCTTGATTTCCCTCTGATTTGATAACTTGTTCCGCGCCGTCATCTGCGGGTGAGCGACTTCTTCGTCGGCCGCGACCTGTAGGATCCGAAGTGTCGCGAGGCGATATATTTTGAGCTCCCATTGCGCCGGAGCTGACCGGGGATATGGGAAGGGTCGGTTTCACGTTATTTGTTATAATGGAGGCCATACCCAATGTCCGAATAGGAAGCCTATGAAGCGAAACCGATGCGATGTGTACGTTGGGAACAAGACTCAGGCAAGTCGAGCCGTGCTATAAAGCGACAGGCTAAGAATCCACCAGCCAGGCAGTGGTAGGCCAAGGCTCGAGGATGACGGTTGGTAATCGCTAGAGTCGCAAAGCGTGGCAGTTGGGTCTGTCACCGAGGATAGCGGGGTTCGCGAAGGTGGGACTGGACGGAATTAAATCGTATAATTACTTCTAGGACCCCTGCGGAATGATAGGATACTGCAATTAACGCATGACCGAAGGGGGAAATCGATGTCGTCGAGCTGGCGTGACTTGTACGGCCAAGAGTCGCAAACAACAAAAGGTCGGCACGCGATCAAAAATCAGACTTGATCTTGGAGCCAAGTTAATGGGGTCAATTTGGAGCTGAACTGGTCCCTTAATGTTAGCAGCGAAAGACAATGAGTGTCGCGTGTTTTTGCGGCTAATATGGAGGATGCTATTGATTGAGGTGGATCAAAGAAAGACGGGCCAGCTTGGGGAAGGCCGGGATGTGGGACCATGATTGGAGACTGGAGACGGGGTGATGCCGAGAGACCATCTTAAAGTTGGTCATTAAACGTTGTGAGTTGTCGTATTGCTGGCCTGTATATCTTATGATGTGGAGAGAAGATAAGATTCAGACATGATAGTGGTCGAGGCGTTGTTGCGGCGCCGGGTGAGGCTTCTTCCTTTTGTATAAGGTGACCAGGCTTGTCTAGATGATGGAGTTGACTTGAGGCGGTTGCCTATTTATGTGTAACGTTCGACAGGAACACGGCAGATTTGACTGATGATGGACAGGATCATCCTTGAACGAGTGTTTCGAGAAGGTATAATTCATTGTCGTCCGGCAGGCAGAGCAAAATCGAACGACATACGGCAGGGACGGAGACAAAGGGGTCGGGCCCAGTATTGGATATGACCTAACCAGTGGCAGACAACGACAATTCCATGTTTTTCTCGTGGCTCACATGCAATGATCCGATTCGAAGCATGTGGTGATTTCGTGGTACAGGGAGACGTGCCCAAGTGTGTTCCTTGCTGCTTGAAGTGGCGCTGGTCAAGGATAAAGATGCAGAGGGGTAGATGAGACGTGAATAGAGAAAGCATGAGTAGAGAAAGTTATATAATTACCAACCTTGAGATCAAGTTCGCAGATGTGCAACGAATGTAACACAAGTGTGACAGAAGGATGCTGGAAGCCGAGGGGTTGTAAGAGAAGAGAGAAACGGAAGACGGAACAACAGGAGATACAGCCTGAGTTGAGTGACTTTTCTGGCTGAGATAATCAGGAACAGAGATGAAACGGGCTTACACCACAAATAAGAAACAGTAATAAGAGTTCAGGCACGCTCAGCAAAAGCAAGGCAACGCAGTACCCGAGATATCAAAGGGTCTCGAATACCAGAAGAAGCAAGTACAGGTACTGACTGGACTGCAAGTGTAGTCGCTTTACCAAAAGCTTCATTCGCAGAGCAAAGCGTGGGATGGACGGGACGGAACTGAAGAAAAGACGGAGCTTGGTCTGGGGAACGTGGGTGCGGGTAGAGAGTGGGGGGTCGTTGACTTTAACAAAAAGGATGGAGCCCCTCAAATGTTCGAGCTCTCGAGTCTCACCCATCAAATTGGATAACCAAAATCCTACCTTCGAGGCTTCGACACCTTCGCTGAATTACGATACAAGGGTCTCTGAGTGTCCAATCCACGCTCACCATCCTATATGAGCCTGAACCCTTTTCGTACCCTTCTCGGTAAAGCGTCCGTCTTCTCCTCCACTTCGCTTCTCCACCCTCGCCTCTCTTCATGCAACCTCCATATCCCTGCGCAAACTACTAGCGCAGCCTCATTCACATCTTTACGTCCGACTTGCTGATGATTTTTGTTGATCAGGGAGAGATACAAGACGATAAAATGTGTACTCTGAAATTCCTCAGTCCTGGTAATAAATAAAAATAAATAAAAAATATCTCATCAGTGAGGGATTTCAAGCATATAAATCCATATACCAGGTTGTGAGGACCCTTGCTCCGGGAAGGATGGCTGCACAGGGATATCGCGCTTTGTTGATGTGATAACGTCTGTTCACATTTTGACTGGGCATCCATGATCAATCTCTTCACTGATGATTTATTTAGGTGAACACTTGTGCTCGGCATCTTGGCAGTTCACCGAGAGCTGAGATCCATTGCGACATGCATAGACACCAACAAGTGTGACTTTTTCAGGCTCTAGTTACGTTTAGCAGACATAGACAGCAATAATTCGTAAGGCTCGAGGTCTTGTTGGTTCGATTTTGTGAGACATTTCATGGGTCCGACCAACCAACATTACAGGTCAGGAGGTGGACATGACTTCTCCATCGACCCCAATATCAATCAATGTTGACCCAATCTGGCATAACCCCAGCCTGGGATTTTTTAACTGCGTCCAATAACCGTTCATCATGAATGGCGCCTCACGATCTCTCGGACCACTCACCCCGAAGCCAAGTTGGGTATGATGGGAGCCGACATCTCACGGGCCACTCCGGGCTCCCATTTGCGCTGTCACGCTGGCATTATGTACAGTACACCAGCCCTTGCGTGATGCGATGATGCTAGCCCGCGGGCCGCCTTAGGCTCACTTTCGTTTGTCATCAGCTCGTTAATGGTGGCACGAGCAGTGCGCTTCATCCCGGAACATCGGGGTGGGGAGATGGGCAACGCTCTAGGACGGACGTGTATCTGAGGTAGCAATACTCGGTACGTAAACCTTTAAGCTCGAGCCGAGCTGATGATGCTCTAATTAGGAGACATCGGCAATCTGACTCTTGATCGCATGACTTGGAGAATTGTAGCAAAGAAACTTGCACCAACCGTTTCATCGTTGTTCCAGTCTTCAACATAAAGGGTTGCCGATCATTAATCCACAACGCGATTCATCCAGCTTATTCTTGTCTCTTTGCTCTTGACACCATGAACATTAGATAACCTAGATAACCTAGATAACCTAGGGAAAATCTTGGTATTGTTGATCATGTTTCAGTCACTGGGCTGATTGAGTATTCTAGAGATAGAGCTATCGGTTCTCTCATGTGTCAAATCCAAAAGCTGTGAAGATATAACATCTAATAATGACACTATCAAGATCGCACATTGTTGTCGCCATGTCGCCAACCACATATCATTTACATGCTAACAAGGATGGTTCGCTGCCTTGTTCTCTAAATTGATTGTCGATTTCACGTAGTAATAGAGTAAGGCTGCTTTTGTTCATTCTAACTCCTAGGCAATAGACTAAAATTTGCGATAACTTGTCAGACTATCATTTCATGAACCTCAACATGACACCTATCCCAACACCCAAAGCTGTTAATGTTTCTCAAAATTAAAACACTTTTTAAGACTTGTCAACTTTCTGAGCGCCAACAGGTCGCCTGACAAGAAACCCCGGGTTTTTGGCAATGGCCTTTCTCCACAGCGGCTGATACAACTGGCTGGGGATTGTATTGGCTCGCATCACCTCCGCCTGCAACTATTTCCTCAGGTATGCAGGTCCCTCCCTATGTAAGCGGCCCTGATTAGCCATCTCCTTGTCCAAACTCTTGGACCTTATCTCAGGGACTCTTTATTGGTCGTGGTACATGCAGACGTCGAATTCCATTCACTCATGGAAATCTCAAGATCAACGTAATGGATTGCGGAGTAGATACGTAAACTGCAGGCTATGATCTGGAGTCCGGGGAAGATCCCTACACATGGAGATGGCCTATCTGTGAACTGTCTGGTTGAATATACACATGGTGTCACGAATTTCTTTGACAAACGTCTTGTTCAACACTTATGGAGTTCCAGCTGGAAGGATCGCCCATGTCGTCCCACGAAAGATGACATTCTGTCCTATGCATGAACTGGTAACACACAACACCATGCCGAGTCTCTTCCCACCGAGCCTGATCGATTGCTCCTCGTGGGGCTGGAATTACGACAACATGCGCGGCCATCGGCCAATAGATTCAACAACGACGGAGTACGACGTATCCCGTTCTCGACCGAGACGCCATCGTCGGTGATCCTTTTGGCAAGTTGCAGTAGCCTTTCATCCTTGAGTCTGCAGATGTTGGTTCTGAGCAGCCTGTTCGATGAGCCAGATATGGAAAGACAGGTCCCTGGAACTGCACTTCACGAACTAGCATTCATCGCAACCCAATAGCAGAAGGCATCGAGATGTTTGGAGACGATCATGAGCCTAACAAATCTCAGTCATCAGCCAAAGTGATACTTTATCCACATGATTTGAGGGTTCTGCGTGTTGACAACGTGAATCGATCGGTAGTTACAGCGCTGTATTCCATGCGGCTGGATCACAAAGTGGAGTGATAAGGGTTTTCTAGATCTCCGGTTCCAAGGCGATCGCTGAGGCTAAGACGATGCCGCGCTTTGCGATGTACCAGTGACGAGTGATTGATTGATTTGACTCACTAGCAGTCAAGCTTTACCGCGTGGGGGTCCTTTTTAGTCTGGACGAGGTCCCACATAGAATGGGCAGATGGGAGTCTCGTGACGAACTTTGGGCTCAATGACCTGTAACACCGCTTCACATGTTGATGTCATCGTTCCAAGATTTACCAGGCGCTGCTGTTAAGGCTGTTTAGCTTATGAATTCTGAGTGCTTCGGAGAGTCTCCGTTGAACCTGGATCCTTGAGAGTTGGTTGTTGTATCATGAAAGAAGGGAGAGTCTTAGTACAGTCGACAATGAGAATTCATGGGCACACGATCAGTTGACGATGACGGGTTATAGCGACATCGGTCTAGCACTATAATGATGTAGTAAAAGTCTCAAACACATATCTAAACCTATAACTATGGCTCGAGTGTCTAGAAACGTCTCTTGTAAGTAGCTACACCCAATATCAACACTCTTTTATATTGACTTTAAATTGGACCCTTCTGTACCTCCTCGATTTCGGAATATTCCAATGAGGGGCACCGTTGAGTTTATGGAGCTCCATAACAATGCAGGCCCTGGACTAACGAGTAGCAGTAAAGGCAAAAAGGCAAATGGATGATCTGCCGTCCAGAACGTTTGGAAGGGTTCCCAGGTGACTTATTTCCGCAACTCATGACTTGATCTCTTTCTCTTTCTCTTTCTGCTGATGCTAAGGTCTTATACCGACCTAAGGTTAGTATTTAATTAGTTCCTGTCTAGGAACCTTAGGAGTCAGTTCTATGCTTCGGGGCTGGCCAGAACAGAACATTGAATAGCCAGTCCGGAAAAGGGACGGACAAGGTTCAGATTTTCATTTCTTTTTTTTTTCCTTTTTTTTTTAATGATCAGGAATCCAATTGCTATACTGACCTGAATGAACTGGGCCGGTGGTTCGGGCAAACGTCGGGTTCGGGCTGCTACAGAAATTACCTTCAAATATGTTCTTCGTCACAACTCCACCATTTCGAGTCGCAACGGTGGAAAAAGATATTTTCTATGATCGCAAACTAAATCTTATCACTTTCCAATATAGAAAAGTGCAAAAAAATGCAAGTAGATACTGCTACCTTTTGAAACGCTGTACATAGAAGTCAGACGCCTTCCATTAGGCCAAGGGGGCCTGTCCACTTTTAATAAAATTATAGGATAAAAGTCTAATAACACTAGCCCCACTTCTAACCACCTTGATTATAACATTAATTAAACACTTAGCGATTGCACTATAAATAATTAATTAAAGTTATTATAGAATATATTAATTAATAGCTCTTAACTAGTACTTTAATATTTTATAACGTGTATGATAAGCG